>OZ017766.1:8050481-8074979 GCA_963969345.1 Turbatrix aceti | reverse complement strand
ATATATTTATATTTTTTACGTTCTGATAAATGAAGTGAGATTCATTTTTGAATTTGCCAATATGCATTACGTTTGCATTTATTACTCTTAATCGTGCTTCATTACTCATCACAAAGGTTAAAAAGATAGTAAAGAGTATCGGGATTGCACGAAGAAGGCGCCGTATGGTCACTAGCATGACTGACCGGGATTGGATGATAGGGATCGTTGTTACCAACAAGTCATGTATCTTGGTGAAACTCGCATTCAGTTTTTATATCAGGGTACGGAAGGTATTCTTTGACGATTTGACTAAACAGCTCGACAGTGCACTCGGGTTGGCATGTCGTTTGATTTGTGAAATCTACTGCTTCTTTTTCAGCTTCCTGGTAGACAATCTAAAATAAACATTGTAAGTGGTAAAGCGCCAAATATTTATACCCGTTTAACATACCGAAAGATGAGTTGTAAGATCGGGATGTTGAATAAGCTCAAACGAAATGTACGATCCGGGGGGAGGCAGGTCATCATTCTCGATTCCCGGATGGTTCATTCCCAAAACCACAAATAAGCATCCTACCATTATATTTGTTGCCGAGTATCCATACAGTTTAAAACATGGCACTGATGCACATGTAACATTTTTGGCTTCAATTTCAGCCTGACGGATGATAAGACTGTCTTTGATTTCTTTAAGCAGCGGTCCACAGAGAATGTGTGCAAATGCAGGCTTCGGATACAAGTATTTATCGATAACTTTAGTGTCTAATCCGTATAGCCAGCGGTTGTAAGTCCGACTTAGTTTCAGGGCCGTATTATAAATAGTATCTCCGCCTACCGTGTTGTTCAGCCAATAGGGATCGAAGACGTTAAGCTTTTTCTATAATGTGCAATAATTAACGACAAAATTCTAACTGAGTAAGAAACTTACGCTGTATGTTGCAAGGTCAGTTATTAGTGATAGGTTGGTCAAGACAAATTTCATATCGTATATTTTTTCCAGTGCATCAAAAAAAGTCTGATGAGTTAGTACAGTTTCATCCATCTTTTTTTGCAAAAAGATTTTTACCAAGTCTTTGTAACGAATGCACGTTTTCATATTAAGCAAAACAGTGTTGGAGATTACAGGTACTGGCAACGTATTGTTGTTTGGAAACATGATATCCGATACGATGTTGCCGGTAAGCAAGGAGAAGTATTTATCTTCAGCGTACAACAATACCTGTGGACGTGTTACTGAAAATCGCTTTGGTATGTCGAATTTGGTGTCCTGAACATAGCGATTACGCAGATTCAGGCCTAGCTTGTATGCTTCCCAGTGTGATTTTAATACCACGTCTTCAGAAATTTCGTTTCGTTGAACGGTTTCATTCAAGGGAAATTTCGGTGTTGGCATAACTGATTGAGTCCAAATGACGTTGACAAGATTGAGTGTTCCATCGTGCGAAGCGAAGACATTTTTGGATGCAAAACAAATCGCGAATACGACGATGACAGCCGCTTTCTGGAACATTTTCCAACGCAACGCAACAAAACAAGATTTGTATTAGTTTTACAAATGTCAAGTAGTGATTTTTAAAATGTGCAGTGCACACCTTGTTACCAAGGTTTGGCTTTGTATACTTGCTGAGTACCATTATTCGGATGCAAACAGCCCTGATTATTGTTTTTCTGATATGAGTGTAAATCTTACTGTAATTTTCTGACCTCCCCTTCCACTCCTGTCTATTCCAGCGCTTGCATAATTGGATCACCTTTTAGTTGAGGTGCAGTCATATGTAATAGCCATGAAAGGAGGAAAAAAAAACCCAAATATGAGTAAATAGGCGACGGTATGAAAAATATTGTTGTACTTTAAAGCAACCAAAGCTAAGGAAAAACGAGGTGTGAACGTTTGTCTTGTCTTCAAATTTTGAACTATTCTAAAGTTTTCCTTACAGTCTGATGTGAATGCCGATTGTTTTCCTTACAGTATGAGTGCTGTCAGTGGTATGAATGAACTTCATCCACTTTTGCCCCCTCCCTTTGTCCTCCTCCGCCTCCTTTGCATCATCATGACATGTAACCTACGCCAAATGAATTTTGGTGCGGTCATGACGACGATATAAAAAATTATTTTAATTAAATGTTTTTTACATAGTATCCTCGACATTTTAGCATTTTACATATAAATAAATACAGACAGCCTCCT
Organism: Turbatrix aceti; assembly: GCA_963969345.1. NCBI lineage: Eukaryota > Metazoa > Nematoda > Chromadorea > Rhabditida > Panagrolaimidae > Turbatrix > Turbatrix aceti. The sequence continues at coordinate 8,072,809 of OZ017766.1, read as the reverse complement.
ATGTATGGGGTTACGCGTTATGAAAGTGGGTTAAATGTAAGCCAAAGCGATCAAATTTTAGCTTCAACCGTTTCTCAACAGCATGCACACCGTATTTCGTGGTTTACTTCTGATTTTTACAACTTTGTTGTTAAGCCAATCTACATACGCCGACCGCATAGTACATACACACGTGTTCTTTATCAGTGGTCTCAATAAAACAACACCATTGCCGGAAACACAAAATACTAGTGATTTTAACGAATTTCGCACTACTGAGTTGATAACTTTGCACAACACAAGGTTGGCAGAAACCCTTCGTCGACGATACATCGATGACCTGGGATTCCTCAATGACTTTTATGATCCTGATGAAAGCAATTTTCAATCAGCAAATAGTTTCGCACAATTTGCCGAAACAAAAATGATAATTCAAAAATTGTTTGGTACTTCTCCGCTGTTAAAATCTTATGAGTATCCTTACAACACTCCGTTGTCTGTAGCGATACACAACGCGTATACCCCAACCGAAGCTTATGTTGTGCAGAGTAATACACATTGCCCGATGCGAAGTTTTGCAACTGTTGTAATGATGTATCTCCAACAGGAAGTTGAGGAATACACTGATATTTACCAAGATCTATCGGATGCCATGAATGCTCGAATAAATTTGCACACAATTGGAACGATTGCAGAAAATTTGCTAATTTATGTAAGATTGTTTCATTCATGAATAATACATAATATAATATTTATAATTTTTAGGAATTACTCAATCATACTTATCCACCCTGGTTGAATACTGTCTTCAAGAAAACCAACGAAACGTATGTGGACATTGTTCGCAAAATTTACAAACAGCATAATCGTCTGATGCTGGGTGTGAGTGACTACAACATCACGGTTCTTCCTAACTGGCAGCGTCTGTTACCCCGGCTACGCTGCGGTGAGATGCTAAACGACGTCAAAAGAATTCAAATAAGTAGGATTGAATGCATTGTTAAAAAACTACCTTGTAACGAATTTGAAAAATTTTTTGGATATTCCGTAGACTCGATGAACCTGGGTGCTATTGCTGTAGCATTGAGTGACAAAATTTCTTTTCACAAATACGATTTTCCTGATTGGATGTCAGCCCTTGCCATTGAATTATGGGAAAGCGATGATTCTTCATTCTACATAAAAGTTCTCTACCGAAACCGAAAATTGGTTGATTTTCAAGAAATTACAAGCTTCACTCGGTGTACGCCAAATTGCACGTTCAAAATGTTTAATCTCGTGATCGATCCCTTTACACCTAAGCGTTCAATGGATGTTGAGTGCTTTCGTAATGTGTCACCCCGCCTTTTTGCTCTTAGTGCTCTTTTGGTGTTTTGTAACTTTGTCCTTGAAAAAACGTTTTGATTTAACAATTTATGCTTTTGAACCAATTCTCTTTTCCGAATTTGATTCTTCTCCTGATTCCATGTTTTCATTTGAAAATTTTGTTTTTAACGTTGCGAAATTTTGTGATGCACTGTTATTGTACTAAATATTATTACATGTAAGTTTATATACGATATGTTTGTATTCGAAATATGTTATATTTTGTAACAGAATATTTTTATTCGACATCGACACGCTTTTTCATATTCAATATGAGTAAAAGGATGACACGGTATGGGAGGCATTCCTTAACGATTTGTCTGAACAGTGCACTCGGGGTCGGTTGTATGTTCGACTTTCTTAGTTACAGGGCCGTATTACAAATTGTTTCTCCGCCTACCGTGTTGTTCAGCCAATAGGGGTCGAGGACGTTAAGCTTTTTCTATAGTGCAATAATTAACGACAAAATCCTAACTGAGTAACAAACTTACGCTGTAGGTCAGTTATCAGTAAAAAGTTGGTTAAGTCAAATTTCTTACTGTAAATACTTTCCAGTTCGGTGATAAAAAGCAATAAATATGATTTCGGACAGTGTCATTTATTTTTTCTTGCAAAAGAACGAAATCGATGCCATCGGCATGTCGATTACAAAGATTCTAGCCTAACTTGTAATATTTAGTAAGTGCGATATGTCATACGCACCTCCACCCATAAAAATAAAATAGGTGTGCTAGAACTGAGATTGCCTTCACGTGGTTCGATCCGTAAAAAAATGCAATTTACTTAGCAGCAGTGAAATAATTATAGTATATTTATAGAAAGAAGCATGACGCAAAAGTTTTGTTGCGATACATATTCTTTTGTTGCTACTCCGCCTATGAAAAATATAGTTTTTTTTACCAGGATTAAAGTTTCAGGCGGTTTGCGGACGGACTTTTCCACCGTTTAAACGGAGAAACGGCCGTTTCTCAACACCATGCACTACACCGTATTTGTTCTGATTTCCTCAACTTTGCTGCTAATCCAATGCACGTATGCTGACCGCTTAATAGTAGCACACGTATTTTGGATCACTGGTCTCAATAAAACAACACCATTGCCAGACACTACGAATACCAGTGATTTCGATGAAGTTCGTACTACGGAGTTAATCATCTTGCATAACACGAGATTGGCAAAAACCCTTCGTCAACGATATATCGATGACCTGGGATTCCTTAATGACTCTTACAATGCCGACGAAACCAGTTTTCAATCAGGAAATGATTTTTCGCAATTTGCGGAAACAAAAGTGATAATTCAAAAAATGATTGGTACTTCTGTGCTGCTTAAATCTTATGAGTATCCCTACAACACTCCGTTGTCTGTAGCGGTACACAACGCTTATCTTCCTAAGGATACTTATGTTGTGCAAAGTAATACACATTGCCCGATGCGAAGTTTTGCAACTGTTGTAATGATGTATCTCCAACAGGAATTTGAGGAATACACTGATGTTTACCAAGATTTATCAGATGCCATGAGTACTCGAATAAATTTGCACACAATTGGAACGATTGCAGAAAATTTGCTAATTTATGTAAGTTTGTTTTATTCACGAATAAACAAATAATAACATAATATTTATAATTTTTAGGAATTACTCAATCATACTTATCCACCCTGGTTGAATACTGTCTTTAAGAAAACGAACGAAACGTATGTGGACATTGTTCGCAAAATTTACAAACAGCATAATCGTCTGATGCTGGGTGTGAGTGACTACAACATCACGGTTCTTCCTAACTGGCAGCGTCTGTTGCCCCGGCTACGCTGCGGTGAGATGCTAAACAACGTCAAAAGAATTCAAAAAAATATTATGGCATGTGCTATTGCTAGAAATGCCGATTGTTTTGAAAAATTTTTTGGATATTCCGTAGACCCGATGAACCTGGGTGCTATTGCTGTAGCATTGAGTGACAAAATTTCTTTTCACAAATACGATTTTCCTGATTGGATGTCAGCCCTTGCCATTGAATTATGGGAAAGTGATGATTCTTCGTTCTACATAAAAGTTCTCTACCGAAACCGAAAATTGGTTGATTTTCAAGATATTACAAGCTTCACTCGGTGTGCGCCAAATTGCACGGTCAAAATGTTCCACCTTGTAACCGATCCCTTCACACCTAAGCATTCAATGGAAGTTGAATGTTTCCGTAATGTGTCACCGCGTCTTTTTGCTTTTAGTGTTCTTTTAGTGTTTTTCAGCTTGATCATCAATGAAAACATACAGATTTGAACATAAATGGTTTTGAGTTAATTTCAATGCTTTTTTCTGATGTTTTCAATGTTTTCATTTAATCTTTTTTGTTCTTAAACTTTACTAAATATACCGTATATTTATGTATACAAATAATTGTCATAAAATTGAGCAGTCTATGAGGCAGGTAAATATAGTACATATATATGTATGTACATATATGTATCATATAAGTCATAAATATATGTATCATACATATTTTATTTATTTATTTATTTCACCATTACTCAGTGGTTAGTTATCATTAGACCAGATGTTAGGAGGCACAAATGATGTCCACGTAGGTGTAAATGTCTCGATTCGTTTTGGTCGCGATTTCTTCTTCCCATCGTTGCTGTGGTCTGGTTTTCGTCTTGTTGAACGTATCATACATATATACCATATGTATCATACATCATAAATATATGTATCATACATATACGTTTCATATCTAAGTTTAAAACGGTCGGGAAATAAGTTTAAAGCAACTCTGATCCATTCCGCCCGTTTTTGAACTCTATGGTTCATTCTCATTTGCACTCACTCCAAAAACCGCTAAACTAAAAAACTTTGGTGTGAACTTGTTTGTAACTCCCTATTTTTATTTGTCCAAAGTACAGAGAGCTCAACTTGGCATTATAAAATTTCGGCAATGCTTTACGGGCGCGTGTGAAGCTTTTTTCTCGCTTTGAGTAAACAAAAAAGTAAGGCTTTCTTTCGTCGTCTTCATGGAAGTAAAAAATGTCACTAGCCGTCTAGTCCAGCTTATTTACCCTCTCATTTTATAAAAGGTTCACACCAGAATTTTTTGTCCTGTACTCAAAAAAACTTTCATCACGGTCTAGGATTTAACAATGAAGCAAAGGCAAAAATTGCCTGAAGGAGCGTTTATTTATTTATTTTTGGGTGCACTTTGGCTTGTCGTTAAACATGGCCGGGCCGGTTGCTTGACGTCTACGGACGACAATTGGCCATAGTTTTTGGTGTCGCCGTGACAGATGACACAAGTTCACTATCCCAGTTATTTTTATTTCGATACAAACCGTTTTTCGTTTTTTTTTCATTCATGGTGGTTACTGGTTTTTCAAGTGACGTGTATTTTGCGTGGTAAAAAAACATGTTACAAAAAATGTATAAATCTTGAAGCATCATGCAGAGAAGGGAGAGTCAGATTTCGCTTTTGGCGTTTGGCATTTGCGGCAGATGAACGAGCCGGAAGCAGTTGGCTGTGATTTTAATGGACTTGCCTTTTATTAAAACTTTTTTGCGCCATATACATATTTTTTGCGCTATGTAAGGATTGGGCTCGATAAACCCTGGGGTGCGGCTAAAAGTCAAGTTAGTGTCAATATTTATCCGTGGTTCATTTTGTAAAGTTTAGGATTTTTTGTGTCAATCCACTCACAAAAAAAAAGAGTTAACACTTTGAAGTGTAAAACGACGTAACACTTATAAGGATTACCTATAACACTTTGAAAGAGTAAAAGCAGAACAAAAATGACCCCGTAACACTTTGAAAGAGTTACGGGAAAAACAAGAAAAGTGTGAATTATAATTTGTATAGTCATGTCTCAAGAATAAACATTTCGGGTGTTCTTCGCACGAAAAAAAATTCAAGATAGCCAATCAGAGGAGTCTTGAAGCGAATGTTGCGATCGGTTCGCAGCGATTTCGTCAAATTTGCGTATTTTGTCATTGTTGGTTTTTGACAAAAGTTTTGTCATCGTTTTTTTTGCGTGCGACGTGATGAATTTCTTCCAGAATACTTGTATTAGCTACTTCTTTCCCTCAACTGAATGTAACCTCAGGAACAACTGATGGGGTAAGTTTTTAGTTATCAAAAAGTTTTTGTTTTTACCAATTTTTTGAAAATCAATCCAGTTTCAACTTTTTTTATCTTTTTTTTGCGATTGTGCTCTAAGTTTCTGCGAGTTGTTAGGTAGAATTGCGAAAGGCAAGGGGATAGCTGGAGTGCCGAGATTGGCATCACGATCGCAGAAAAAAGACAAAAATTGGTTGAAATGCAGTTGGCTCCAAATTTTTGAATAATATTTATCCATTTTTTATAATTACAGGTAATTACGGGTAACATCCAGCAGTTTTTAGATTTTTAGGCAGAAACACATACAGATGCTTGAAAAAGAAGTCAACTTCAAAAAAAAAATTCAGAATCTCTGACGCACCATCTGTTTAACAAGGACTACTGTAAGTTTTTGAAATTAACAAATTTTTGGCCCTAAAAAGCCTGAAAACTGGACTAATTTTTTTTTGTTTTTTAGACAAATTGGCTGCAATGAGACGTCATCATCACCCCTACCAAAATTCAACGCACCGGTAACCAGCAAAAAATCGTTCGGCCACTTTCTGCGCGGTCGTCTCTATTTTCATCACTTTTTTTATGATGTTGCTTCTTTGTTTGTATTGTTTGTATTGGTTATAAAGTAAAACAGTACCTAAACCGTGTAGTCCCGCAAAGCCTAAAAATTTACATAAAAAAAAAACACATTTGACGCACTTTGCCAAGCCTATTGTATGCATTTACAGTTCGTCGTTTGACACTTTGAAAGAGTTATGGGTAACACTTTCAAAGTGTAAGCTGCTCAATAACACTTTGAAAGTGTTATACAGGCAAATTACACTTCAAAGTGTCATGAATAACACTTTGAAGTGTTACAGGTAACACTCCTTTTTTTGTGAGCACATAAAAATTCAATTTGTATTTTTTTTGCTAAATATTTTTTTCTTCGTTTCTCATGAAAGCTTTTTTTTCTCACCACGAATTTCTAATGTCAATACTTTCGGGGTCACGCCAGAATGAAATTTAACACATAGTAGTAGGCTACAAATCTAAAATCTACTTTGCGAGAAAGTCCGACAAAAGTTTGTTCATTAACTGCACGCACATTTTGTTGCCGCCCCCTGCAAAAATGTTTGTGGCACATGCGTGAGCTGAACGATAAACGAACGATCGTTGGACACTTATCAGATGCAAATTCCGCATACCGGAGCCGGAGTTGTCTAGTGACTGTAATCATGCAGTCTATCATTGTCTGGCAATTTTTTGGCAACAAAAGTGCCCTGTTCCGGTTTTTCGTTAACAATTTCGTTTTTTAATAGCGGTAAATTTTTTTGCGTTCTTTGAAACAATTTTTGAGGCAATACAAAAAATTTTTCGTTACAAAATAAATATGAACCAGATCTTCAAACTAAGACTGTACAAAGCGTGCTGTAAATTTTACACCAAAATCTTTGACATTTCATTTACGTATCAAAAATACAAAAAAATGTATTTTCTATTTTAAGCGGATTTTATCAGCAAACGAAAATTCAGCACAAAATACATATTTGATGACAAAAAATTTTTACGTGTTATCACATTTCTAAATAAATACATACATACGATTTCTGTTCTTTTTGTTCAAAGTTCTCGAACAAAGAACGCTTTGTAAGAAATTTGCCTATGCACAATTTTTTTTAATTCTGGGTTCTCACAATGCCGTTGTGTACCGTGAATTTGAAATATATTTCGAAGCCAACTTTTTGTTCTTTGAAGAGAAAGAACATAACGTTAATGGAATTAAAAAAATTATTTAAATTTAAGAAATGCGGTTTTTGCTTCCTTTTTCAATATTTTTTTTATCCAAAAAAAGTTAAAATTTACTTTTTTCAAAATTTAGCATTGCATCGATGACTCATAAAATTGTTGTCTCATCTGTCATCATCAAGATCTCAGACGAAAACATCTCTATCTCTGTCGTCACTGGGCATGGGATACCCCGGGGGTTTTGGCACTTTGGTTGCTTTATGTACTATGTATCTTGCGAACATTTATCAAAAGATATAAGTGATCTACGTCAACCCTGCGTATAAAATAAATTCTATTTATTTTTCAACAAAAAACGGCACACGTCAGATTTTTTTGTTTTTGTAACGTGCAATATTTTCTTTTTCTTCCAGAAATGTTGCAAAAAAAGAGTGAATGGAGAATGCGACATGCCAAAAAACGCAGAAGTGAATTTGTAATGCTGAAGTGAATTTGTAACTGGTTTAGGTGTATGCACAGGCCCGTTTTTTAACAGTACTACGGTGACTTTGATTTCGCAGTTGTATTTTTCAAAGGTTTTGTGACAAAATCGAACGAATAATTGTTTCAAAAAAATTAGATTTTTTTGTGTTTGTATGAAAATAAATTAGTTTTAAATTTATTTGTTTCCGTTTGTTCGCAACCAAAATTCAAAAAAACACACATTAATTTAGTTTAATTTTTTTGTAACGTGTCAAAATTTTTTTCGGAAAATGGCAAAAAACATTCATAAAAAACCAAAAAAATTGTATTCCGAAATGAAAAAAATAGGGAAAAACAAAATTATGAATCATTGATAAAAAAATCTGCTTGAGGTTCGTTTGCGAACACAATCAAGAATGATCTTAACAACATTAATAAAAAAAATATGATTGTGTTTGTAGTCGAAAAAAAACGACTGTTTGTCCCTCGAAATCTATAAAATTCATTCCTGAGTCATTAGACTCCTGAACTCAAGTAGGCATCCGCGGGGGTAACATCCGTACTTGTTTGTTACTCTTTCCTCTTTCTGCTTTCAAGGATGGTATCTATTAAGATTCCCAGAGGGCAGTTTAATGACCAATTTGTTGTTGTTTTTTTCCTTTTCTGTCTTCAATTGCGCTTTTTGAACAAATTTATAACTTTTTCATTGACAAACCAATTTTTTTTAGATTTTATTGTTTTTTTGAAATGTATGAAAATATTTTTTTAGACAAAAATAAAAATAGTTACACAGTTCTCTGTCATAATAAAAAAACAATGATTGCCACAAACACGAACAAAGGTCATGCGAGAACAATGCCCCTGGTAGGGGGGCGAAAAAAGGAAAAGAAAACCGACCAAACAAGTCCTTGTTTTCGAATTGTCTTGAAAGCGGCCAAAATAAACAGAAAAAAAACGTCGGGGACTCGTAAAAGTTGTTTTTTTCTCCTGGAAAAGGAGGGCACTTATGTATGTTAACAGAAAGCTTGTAAGTACTATAAAACCGTCGCGGAACCAAAAAAATTATGTAAGTTTTACAATTGTTTTTTTTCTTTTTGATATTATTTTGAGGTTAGTCATTTTCAAAAAAAAATAGAAAAAAAATTACTGTAATTACATCAGTCAGCATTGTTCAGTGGTTCTTTGTTTTCCGCGCTTCTGCTTCGGTGAATTATTATATCTCCTGCCAACACTTTTCTGCTTCTCCGAGTGATGACTAGTCCGTGGATGACTAGTTTTGGACTCTTTTTTTGTTTGTTTATACATAAATATTTAGAAAATGCGTACATTTTCTAATTTTTGAAGCTTCAAAGAATGTTTGGAAGTTCCATAAAGTAACGTTAGAACAAAGAATCATCCTGAGAAATCAGTCTGGTTTTTGAAAAAAAAACGCTCAACTGTGTTACCCTAACTCAAGTTTCATTTCCAGGAAAAAAAAAATTTACTCGTGTATCTATTTTGTTCACTTTGCCGATGTTTATCCTTGTGTGACCGTGTTTTTATCTCCATTATTTATAAATTTGTGGAAAACTGAACCTTGAATACATGATTTATTAGAACTCGTAATTGCACGGCACGTGAAACTGAAAACGGAGTTATACGCCTGAAAACACTCTACATATTTTCTAATTTTTTAGAAAACCAAAAAAACTGTTGTAACTTTTCGGATACCAAATTTTGACAACATTTCGTTTTTGTTCCATTAAAAAAAAAAGAATGATGTCAAACACAAAAAAACAAAACTCGGAAATATTTATTTGTAAGAGAAAAGATCCAATTTCACAGCAAATCGACTTTCATTGGCGCATTTTACATTTTCGAACGTACGAATGTTAACACAAAACAGAACTTAATTGATGCCATGACACATGACGTACAAGTTTGGAGGAAGCTAAACTCCCTTGAGAGATACATACTTCCCGCTGCGTTCCAGATGTTGTTTTCACAAGTTTTTATTCAGATATAGTTGCTACATTTTTTTTCTGTTTTGTGCAGGTGAACGAACGCACTTCGCAAATCAAGACAAATTTAATTTTAATCACGTGTTAATTTCGTAAATTAACTAATTTATAAAATTATGTATCTTGTGCAAACTTTTGACCTCAAAATTTTTCCATTTGAAGAGTTTTTTAATTAAGATAATTAGACAATAAAAAAAATATAAAAATATGTGTACATAGAACACATTTTTTACTGCAAGTCGAAAAACAAAAAAAAAATCCTTCTAGTTTTATTTTTTTAACAATTTGGAATTCTAAAATTACTTCTAACTATCAAAAATTTTGTGTGTTGGAAAAACCAAACATCACCACCCGGCGCGACGTTTGGTTGGCCAGTTATGTATAAAACACATACTAACTGGCCATTCATTGCAGTGTAAGTACAGGCGGTTTTTGGTGATGGAACAGATTACCCACGGGTGAATGACGACGACAGCCAATGAAATGACTAATTAATCCTAACTCATCGCATTACCAATGTCTTGTTTCTCCCCTCCCCCTAGTCGTGCGATTTTTAAGGGCACCACGCATGAATTGCATCACCATTAATGGCACTTGCTCGAAGTCTGCGTTCGGGAAATTGTATTTATTTATACATATTTCATTCATCCAACATATTTACGATCAATTTTTCGCTTTTCAAAAAGTTAATCATGGTGATCGAAATTGAACCCATCGATCACCGAAAGTGCACCTGCATCATTGATACTAAATGCTATCACGGAGAAGTCGAAACCAAGCTTACGTCGACGCAGAGTCAGACATACGGCATGTTAAGTCAGATTACGGTCGACTTAAGCGATGTCAGACTTGCGACAAACTTGCAACAAGTTTGAAAAAAATGAAAAAATAAAAAAATGAACGTTTTTCGCTGTTCATAGGGCTGCAATCTGACATTTACATGGCACAAACTTAACATTTTGTCAAAAATTGGTTGTATCAAGCTTGCGGTGCAGCAAAGTCAGACTTGTGCCCCTTAATTTGGCAATTTGCCTGAAGTTGTTCAATTCAAATTTTACTTTTTTTGTTTTTTTTGATGAAAAGTTATCGAATCTCAAAGCGAAATTGACTTCGCGATCTTTCGATAAAAATTTTGCATTCGATTCATGTTTCAATTCTTTCTTGTTTTCAGTCAGTGTTCGCATTTGTCCGTTTGTGTCGAGCTTTTGTTTTTTATCTGTTGTTTTTTTTCGTTTTAGATATCAGTTTCGACGTTGCGCGGAGTGATGATTGCCGAGAGAAGCACTTCTTTACCAACAACTACTTTTTATGATTCAAAACAACTTCGAGGTTTGTTTGTAAGTTTTTATGTACATTTAACAAAAAGATTATACATTTTTTCAGGAATCAGAATCATGAAAAGCGCCCCTGAATCATCATTACGAAAATACCGCTGAATCAAAAATGCTTGACGACGAACGCGTCCGCGACGGAACTGGCACCGGTGATCATACCCGCACATCGACGACAACAGCACCCATGGTTAGCCGTTGATCCGGCGTTATTCTTGTCTTTTTTTGTTAACTTGATGATTGTTTTGTTAATTTGAGCACATAAAATGATGCAATGAGAAAACGTGGACACAAGGGGACACAATAGGGATGGAAAACACAAAATAACAACCGGGCACGAACGCTACCTAATATGCAAATTTTACGCCTATACGTTAAGCTTGCGTCGAGTCAGAGTTAAGCTTGCGTCCTTTTTATGGCAAGTTTACAAATGGCCGGCGCAAACTTAACTTTAACGGGACGCAAGCTTGGTTTCGACTTCTCCGTGATGACGTTAGTCAAACGTGTGATTGGTAAAAAAAACCCAATTGCTCTTCGACTTGAAAAAAACGTGACTGATTGAGATTTATGTATATTTACGATTGTCGAAACGAGCTAGTGTATTTTTTTTATCCCAATGTGCAAAAAATCTTCCTGCTTGCAATAAATATTACAAATTAGTATTTACTTGGCCTGATGTGAGTCCCGTGAAACAGGCGAGTAAAACACTAAATACATAGTATGTACGTGCCCCTGTCACGGCTTTAGGAACCCTAAGGCGTATCTAAGACAAAGCGATATGACGTAACCGAGGACTCAGCCAATAGGGATCGAAGACGTTAAGCTTTTTCTATAATGTGCAATAATTAACGACAAAATTCTAACTGAGTAAGAAACTTACGCTGTATGTTGCAAGGTCAGTTATTAGTGATAGGTTGGTCAAGACAAATTTCATATCGTATATTTTTTCCAGTGCATCAAAAAAAGTCTGATGAGTTAGTACAGTTTCATCCATCTTTTTTTGCAAAAAGATTTTTACCAAGTCTTTGTAACGAATGCACGTTTTCATATTAAGCAAAACAGTGTTGGAGATTACAGGTACTGGCAACGTATTGTTGTTTGGAAACATGATATCCGATACGATGTTGCCGGTAAGCAAGGAGAAGTATTTATCTTCAGCGTACAACAATACCTGTGGACGTGTTACTGAAAATCGCTTTGGTATGTCGAATTTGGTGTCCTTAACATAGCGATTACGCAGATTCAGGCCTAGCTTGTATGCTTCCCAGTGTGATTTTAATACCACGTCTTCAGAAATTTCGTTTCGTTGAACGGTTTCATTCAAGGGAAATTTCGGTGTTGGCATAACTGATTGAGTCCAAATGACGTTGACAAGATTGAGTGTTCCATCGTGCGAAGCGAAGACATTTTTGGATGCAAAACAAATCGCGAAAACGACGATGACAGCCGCTTTCTGGAACATTTTCCAACGCAACGCAACAAAACAAGATTTGTATTAGTTTTACAAATGTCAAGTAGTGATTTTTAAAATGTGCAGTGCACACCTTGTTACCAAGGTTTGGCTTTGTATACTTACTGAGTACCATTATTCGGATGCAAACAGCCCTGATTATTGTTTTTCTGATATGAGTGTAAATCTTACTGTAATTTTGTGACCTCCCCTTCCACTCCTGTCTATTCCAGCGCTTGCATAATTGGATCACCTTTTAGTTGAGGTGCAGTCATATGTAATAGCCATGAAACGAGGAAAAAAACACCCAAATATGAGTAAATAGGCGACGGTATGAAAAATATTGTTGTACTTTAAAGCAACCAAAGCTAAGGAAAAACGAGGTGTGAACGTTTGTCTTGTCTTCAAATTTTGAACTATTCTAAAGTTTTCCTTACAGTCTGATGTGAATGCCGTTTGTTTTCCTTACAGTATGTCGCGAATTCTTCGCGAACGCGGTTCAACACCAACGCGAAATCTACATAACTCCAGCAATTTCTCTATATATACGTTGTTTTCCTTTCCTTTCATGAACACTTACTTCCTTACTCTTACATTTACGTTTCTGTACGTACTGACAATAAATTCTTCCTACTGACTCTCGATTTCGCTGTGAAACTTCCCTCGCGTGGCCCGTTCCGCTGTGGAACGGAGGGAAGTTCTCCACAGTGCCGTCAGTGGTATGAATGAACTTCATCCACTTTTGCCCCCTCCCCTTGTCCTCCTCCGCCTCCTTTGCATCATCATGACATGTAACCTACGCCAAATGAATTTTGGTGCGGTCATGACGACGATATAAAAAATTATTTTAATTAAATGTTTTTTACATAGTATCCTCGACATTTTAGCATTTTACATATAAATAAATACAGACAGCCTCCTATGTATGGGCCTACGCGTTATGAAAGTGGGTTAAATGTAAGCCAAAGCGATCAAATTTTAGCTTCAACCGTTTCTCAACAGCATGCACACCGTATTTCGTGGTTTACTTCTGATTTTTACATCTTTGCTGTTAAGCCAAACATACGCCGACCGCATAGTACATACACACGTGTTCTTTATCAGTGGTCTCAATAAAACAACACCATTGCCGGAAACACAAAATACTAGTGATTTTAACGAATTTCGCACTACTGAGTTGATAACTTTGCATAACACAAGGTTGGCGGAAACCCTACGTCGACGATACATCGATGACCTGGGATTCCTCAATGACTTTTATGATCCTGAAGAAAGCAATTTTCAATCAGCAAATAGTTTCGCACAATTTGCCGAAACAAAAATGATAATTCAAAAATTGTTTGGTACTTCTCCGCTGTTAAAATCTTATGAGTATCCTTACAACACTCCGTTGTCTGTAGCGATACACAACGCGTATACCCCAACCGAAGCTTATGTTGTGCAGAGTAATACACATTGCCCGATGCGAAGTTTTGCAACTGTTGTAATGATGTATCTCCAACAGGAAGTTGAGGAATACACTGATATTTACCAAGATCTATCGGATGCCATGAATGCTCGAATAAATTTGCACACAATTGGAACGATTGCAGAAAATTTGCTAATTTATGTAAGTTTGTTTCATTCACGAATAAACAAATAATAACATAATATTTATAATTTTTAGGAATTACTCAATCATACTTATCCACCCTGGTTGAATACTGTCTTCAAGAAAACCAACGAAACGTATGTGGACATTGTTCGCAAAATTTACAAACAGCATAATCGTCTGATGCTGGGTGTGAGTGACTACAACATCACGGTTCTTCCTAACTGGCAGCGTCTGTTACCCCGGCTACGCTGCGGTGAGATGCTAAACGACGTCAAAAGAATTCAAATAAGTAGGATTGAATGCATTGTTAAAAAACTACCTTGTAACGAATTTGAAAAATTTTTTGGATATTCCGTAGACCCGATGAACCTGGGTGCTATTGCTGTAGCATTGAGTGACAAAATTTCTTTTCACAAATACGATTTTCCTGATTGGATGTCAGCCCTTGCCATTGAATTATGGGAAAGCGATGATTCTTCGTTCTACATAAAAGTTCTCTACCGAAACCGAAAATTGGTTGATTTTCAAGAAATTACAAGCTTCACTCGGTGTACGCCAAATTGCACGTTCAAAATGTTTAATCTCGTGATCGATCCCTTTACACCTAAGCGTTCAATGGATGTTGAGTGCTTTCGTAATGTGTCACCCCGCCTTTTTGCTCTTAGTGCTCTTTTGGTGTTTTGTAACTTTGTCCTTGAAAAAACGTTTTGATTTAACAATTTATGCTTTTGAACCAATTCTCTTTTCCGAATTTGATTCTTCTCCTGATTCCATGTTTTCATTTGAAAATTTTGTTTTTAACGTTGCGAAATTTTGTGATGCACTGTTATTGTACTAAATATTATTACATGTAAGTTTATATACGATATGTTTGTATTCGAAATATGTTATATTTTGTAACAGAATATTTTTATTCGACATCGACACGCTTTTTCATATTCAATATGAGTAAAAGGATGACACGGTATGGGAGGCATTCCTTAACGATTTGTCTGAACAGTGCACTCGGGGTCGGTTGTATGTTCGACTTTCTTAGTTACAGGGCCGTATTACAAATTGTTTCTCCGCCTACCGTGTTGTTCAGCCAATAGGGGTCGAGGACGTTAAGCTTTTTCTATAGTGCAATAATTAACGACAAAATCCTAACTGAGTAACAAACTTACGCTGTAGGTCAGTTATCAGTAAAAAGTTGGTTAAGTCAAATTTCTTACTGTAAATACTTTCCAGTTCGGTGATAAAAAGCAATAAATATGATTTCGGACAGTGTCATTTATTTTTTCTTGCAAAAGAACGAAATCGATGCCATCGGCATGTCGATTACAAAGATTCTAGCCTAACTTGTAATATTTAGTAAGTGCGATATGTCATACGCACCTCCACCCATAAAAATAAAATAGGTGTGCTAGAACTGAGATTGCCTTCACGTGGTTCGATCCGTAAAAAAATGCAATTTACTTAGCAGCAGTGAAATAATTATAGTATATTTATAGAAAGAAGCATGACGCAAAAGTTTTGTTGCGATACATATTCTTTTGTTGCTACTCCGCCTATGAAAAATATAGTTTTTTTTACCAGGATTAAAGTTTCAGGCGGTTTGCGGACGGACTTTTCCACCGTTTAAACGGAGAAACGGCCGTTTCTCAACACCATGCACTACACCGTATTTGTTCTGATTTCCTCAACTTTGCTGCTAATCCAATGCACGTATGCTGACCGCTTAATAGTAGCACACGTATTTTGGATCACTGGTCTCAATAAAACAACACCATTGCCAGACACTACGAATACCAGTGATTTCGATGAAGTTCGTACTACGGAGTTAATCATCTTGCATAACACGAGATTGGCAAAAACCCTTCGTCAACGATATATCGATGACCTGGGATTCCTTAATGACTCTTACAATGCCGACGAAACCAGTTTTCAATCAGGAAATGATTTTTCGCAATTTGCGGAAACAAAAGTGATAATTCAAAAAATGATTGGTACTTCTGTGCTGCTTAAATCTTATGAGTATCCCTACAACACTCCGTTGTCTGTAGCGGTACACAACGCTTATCTTCCTAAGGATACTTATGTTGTGCAAAGTAATACACATTGCCCGATGCGAAGTTTTGCAACTGTTGTAATGATGTATCTCCAACAGGAATTTGAGGAATACACTGATGTTTACCAAGATTTATCAGATGCCATGAGTACTCGAATAAATTTGCACACAATTGGAACGATTGCAGAAAATTTGCTAATTTATGTAAGTTTGTTTTATTCACGAATAAACAAATAATAACATAATATTTATAATTTTTAGGAATTACTCAATCATACTTATCCACCCTGGTTGAATACTGTCTTTAAGAAAACGAACGAAACGTATGTGGACATTGTTCGCAAAATTTACAAACAGCATAATCGTCTGATGCTGGGTGTGAGTGACTACAACATCACGGTTCTTCCTAACTGGCAGCGTCTGTTGCCCCGGCTACGCTGCGGTGAGATGCTAAACAACGTCAAAAGAATTCAAAAAAATATTATGGCATGTGCTATTGCTAGAAATGCCGATTGTTTTGAAAAATTTTTTGGATATTCCGTAGACCCGATGAACCTGGGTGCTATTGCTGTAGCATTGAGTGACAAAATTTCTTTTCACAAATACGATTTTCCTGATTGGATGTCAGCCCTTGCCATTGAATTATGGGAAAGTGATGATTCTTCGTTCTACATAAAAGTTCTCTACCGAAACCGAAAATTGGTTGATTTTCAAGATATTACAAGCTTCACTCGGTGTGCGCCAAATTGCACGGTCAAAATGTTCCACCTTGTAACCGATCCCTTCACACCTAAGCATTCAATGGAAGTTGAATGTTTCCGTAATGTGTCACCGCGTCTTTTTGCTTTTAGTGTTCTTTTAGTGTTTTTCAGCTTGATCATCAATGAAAACATACAGATTTGAACATAAATGGTTTTGAGTTAATTTCAATGCTTTTTTCTGATGTTTTCAATGTTTTCATTTAATCTTTTTTGTTCTTAAACTTTACTAAATATACCGTATATTTATGTATACAAATAATTGTCATAAAATTGAGCAGTCTATGAGGCAGGTAAATATAGTACATATATATGTATGTACATATATGTATCATATAAGTCATAAATATATGTATCATACATATTTTATTTATTTATTTATTTCACCATTACTCAGTGGTTAGTTATCATTAGACCAGATGTTAGGAGGCACAAATGATGTCCACGTAGGTGTAAATGTCTCGATTCGTTTTGGTCGCGATTTCTTCTTCCCATCGTTGCTGTGGTCTGGTTTTCGTCTTGTTGAACGTATCATACATATATACCATATGTATCATACATCATAAATATATGTATCATACATATACGTTTCATATCTAAGTTTAAAACGGTCGGGAAATAAGTTTAAAGCAACTCTGATCCATTCCGCCCGTTTTTGAACTCTATGGTTCATTCTCATTTGCACTCACTCCAAAAACCGCTAAACTAAAAAACTTTGGTGTGAACTTGTTTGTAACTCCCTATTTTTATTTGTCCAAAGTACAGAGAGCTCAACTTGGCATTATAAAATTTCGGCAATGCTTTACGGGCGCGTGTGAAGCTTTTTTCTCGCTTTGAGTAAACAAAAAAGTAAGGCTTTCTTTCGTCGTCTTCATGGAAGTAAAAAATGTCACTAGCCGTCTAGTCCAGCTTATTTACCCTCTCATTTTATAAAAGGTTCACACCAGAATTTTTTGTCCTGTACTCAAAAAAACTTTCATCACGGTCTAGGATTTAACAATGAAGCAAAGGCAAAAATTGCCTGAAGGAGCGTTTATTTATTTATTTTTGGGTGCACTTTGGCTTGTCGTTAAACATGGCCGGGCCGGTTGCTTGACGTCTACGGACGACAATTGGCCATAGTTTTTGGTGTCGCCGTGACAGATGACACAAGTTCACTATCCCAGTTATTTTTATTTCGATACAAACCGTTTTTCGTTTTTTTTTCATTCATGGTGGTTACTGGTTTTTCAAGTGACGTGTATTTTGCGTGGTAAAAAAACATGTTACAAAAAATGTATAAATCTTGAAGCATCATGCAGAGAAGGGAGAGTCAGATTTCGCTTTTGGCGTTTGGCATTTGCGGCAGATGAACGAGCCGGAAGCAGTTGGCTGTGATTTTAATGGACTTGCCTTTTATTAAAACTTTTTTGCGCCATATACATATTTTTTGCGCTATGTAAGGATTGGGCTCGATAAACCCTGGGGTGCGGCTAAAAGTCAAGTTAGTGTCAATATTTATCCGTGGTTCATTTTGTAAAGTTTAGGATTTTTTGTGTCAATCCACTCACAAAAAAAAAGAGTTAACACTTTGAAGTGTAAAACGACGTAACACTTATAAGGATTACCTATAACACTTTGAAAGAGTAAAAGCAGAACAAAAATGACCCCGTAACACTTTGAAAGAGTTACGGGAAAAACAAGAAAAGTGTGAATTATAATTTGTATAGTCATGTCTCAAGAATAAACATTTCGGGTGTTCTTCGCACGAAAAAAAATTCAAGATAGCCAATCAGAGGAGTCTTGAAGCGAATGTTGCGATCGGTTCGCAGCGATTTCGTCAAATTTGCGTATTTTGTCATTGTTGGTTTTTGACAAAAGTTTTGTCATCGTTTTTTTTGCGTGCGACGTGATGAATTTCTTCCAGAATACTTGTATTAGCTACTTCTTTCCCTCAACTGAATGTAACCTCAGGAACAACTGATGGGGTAAGTTTTTAGTTATCAAAAAGTTTTTGTTTTTACCAATTTTTTGAAAATCAATCCAGTTTCAACTTTTTTTATCTTTTTTTTGCGATTGTGCTCTAAGTTTCTGCGAGTTGTTAGGTAGAATTGCGAAAGGCAAGGGGATAGCTGGAGTGCCGAGATTGGCATCACGATCGCAGAAAAAAGACAAAAATTGGTTGAAATGCAGTTGGCTCCAAATTTTTGAATAATATTTATCCATTTTTTATAATTACAGGTAATTACGGGTAACATCCAGCAGTTTTTAGATTTTTAGGCAGAAACACATACAGATGCTTGAAAAAGAAGTCAACTTCAAAAAAAAAATTCAGAATCTCTGACGCACCATCTGTTTAACAAGGACTACTGTAAGTTTTTGAAATTAACAAATTTTTGGCCCTAAAAAGCCTGAAAACTGGACTAATTTTTTTTTGTTTTTTAGACAAATTGGCTGCAATGAGACGTCATCATCACCCCTACCAAAATTCAACGCACCGGTAACCAGCAAAAAATCGTTCGGCCACTTTCTGCGCGGTCGTCTCTATTTTCATCACTTTTTTTATGATGTTGCTTCTTTGTTTGTATTGTTTGTATTGGTTATAAAGTAAAACAGTACCTAAACCGTGTAGTCCCGCAAAGCCTAAAAATTTACATAAAAAAAAAACACATTTGACGCACTTTGCCAAGCCTATTGTATGCATTTACAGTTCGTCGTTTGACACTTTGAAAGAGTTATGGGTAACACTTTCAAAGTGTAAGCTGCTCAATAACACTTTGAAAGTGTTATACAGGCAAATTACACTTCAAAGTGTCATGAATAACACTTTGAAGTGTTACAGGTAACACTCCTTTTTTTGTGAGCACATAAAAATTCAATTTGTATTTTTTTTGCTAAATATTTTTTTCTTCGTTTCTCATGAAAGCTTTTTTTTCTCACCACGAATTTCTAATGTCAATACTTTCGGGGTCACGCCAGAATGAAATTTAACACATAGTAGTAGGCTACAAATCTAAAATCTACTTTGCGAGAAAGTCCGACAAAAGTTTGTTCATTAACTGCACGCACATTTTGTTGCCGCCCCCTGCAAAAATGTTTGTGGCACATGCGTGAGCTGAACGATAAACGAACGATCGTTGGACACTTATCAGATGCAAATTCCGCATACCGTGGCCGGGGTTGTCTAATGACTGTAATCATGCAGTCTATCATTGTCTGGCAATTTTTTGGCAACAAAAGTGCCCTGTTCCGGTTTTTCGTCAACAATTTCGTTTTTTTAATAGCAGTAAAATTTTTTTGCGTTCTTTGAAACAATTTTTGTGGCAATGCAAAAAAATTTTGGTTACAAAATAACTATGAACCAGATCTTCAAACTAAGACTGTACAAAGCGTGTTAAATTTTACATCAAGATCTCTGACATTTCATTTACGTATCAAAAATACAAAAAATTGTATTTTCTATTTTAAGCGGATTTTATCAGCAAACGAAAATTCAGCACAAAATACATATTTGACGACAAAAAATTTTTACGTGTTATCACATTTCTAAATAAATACATACGATTTCTGTTCTTTTTGTTCAAAGTTCTCGAACAAAGAACAATTTGTAAGAAATTTGCCTATGCACAATTTTTTTTAATTCTGGGTTCTCACAATGCCGTTGTGTACCGTGAATTTGAAATATATTTCGAAGCCAACTTTTTGTTCTTTGGAGAGAAAGAACATAACGTTAATGGAATTAAAAAAAATTAAAATTTAAGAAATGCGGTTTTTGCTTCCTTTTTCAATATTTTTTTTATCCAAAAAAAGTTAAAATTCACTTTTTTCAAAATTTAGCATTGCATCGATGACTCATAAAATTGTTGTCTCATCTGTCATCATCAAGATCTCACAGACGAAAACATCTCCATCTCTGTCGTCACTGGGCATGGGATACCCCGGGGGTTTTGGCACTCTGGTTGCTCTATGCACTATGTATCTTGCGAACATTTATCAAAAGATATAAGTGATCTACGTCAACCTTGCGTAGGCCTTGAATAAATTCTATGTATTTATTTTTTAACAAAAAAACGGCTCACGTCAGATTTTTTTGTTGTTGTAACGTGCAATATTTTCTTTTTCTTCCAGAAATGTTGCAAAAAAAGAATGAATGGAGAATGCGACATGCCAAAAAACGCAGAAGTGAATTTGTAATGCTGAAGTGAATTTGTAACTGGTTTAGGTGTGTGCACACGCCCGTTTTTTAACAGTACTACGGTGACTTTGATTTCGCAGTAGTATTTTTCAAAGGTTTTGTGACAAAATCGAACGAATAATTGTTTCAAAAAAATTAGATTTTTTTGTTTGTATGAAAATAAATTAGTTTTAAATTTATTTGTTTCCGTTTGTTCGCGATCAAAATTCAAAAACACACACATTAATTTAGTTTAATTTTTTTTGTAACGGTGTCAAAATTTTTTTCGGAAAATGGCAAATAACATTCATAAAAAAACCAAAAAAATCGTTTTCCGAAAAGAAAAAAAAGTTGGGAAAAACAAAATTATGAATCATTGATAAAAAAATCAGCTTGAGGTTCGTTTGCGAACACAATCAAGAATGATCTTAACAAAATTAATAAAAAAAATTTGATTGTGTACGTAGTCGAAAAAAAACGACTGTTTGTCCCTCGAAATCTATAAAATTCATTCCTGAGTCATTAGACTCCTGAACTCAAGTAGGCATCCGCGAGGGTACCATCCGTACTTGCTTGTTACTCTTTCCTCTTTCTGCTTTCAAGGATGGTATCTATTAAGATTCCCAGAGGGCAGTTTAATGACCAATTTGCTGTTGTTTTTTTTCTTTTTCTGTCTTCAATTGCGCTTTTTGAACAAATTTTTTTCATTCATGGTGGTTACTGGTTTTTCAAGTGACGTGTATTTTGCGTGGTAAAAAAACATGTTACAAAAAATGTATAAAACTTGAAGCATCATGCAGAGAAGAGAGAGTCAGATTTCGCTTTTGGCCAGAGTTGTTTAATTCGACAATTTTCAGCGCTCGCTCTGCTCACGCTCTTTGAGCAATTCAATTTTCCGTGCTCGCTCTGCTCATGCTCTTTGAGTTCCTAAAATTTTCGCGCTCGCTCCGCTCGCGCTCTTTTATTCTCAGATCCTCTGCTCCTGCTCTACTCACGCTCGTGAGTTGAGCAAGAGCGAGCAATGAGCGAACATGGCTCACACAAAAAAAAGTGAATTTTGAGCCAAAATTCAGTTCCTCACTAAAAGAAAGACCGTATACTCCTTGGAGATACCCCCAACATCGTGTTTTTGGTCGAAATTACCAGTATTTTAGTATTTGTAGCACTAAATTTATAGTGAGCAGTGCTCATTTTAAAAATTTCTCTTGCTCGCTCTGCTCGCGCTCTTTGAGCAATTCAATTTCTCGTGCTCGCTCTGCTCATGCTCATTGAGCACTCCAATTTTTCGCGCTCGCTCCGCTCGCGCTCGTGAGCTGAGCAGGAGCGAGCAGTGAGCAGGAGCAATTTTGTGAGCATCGAACAACTCT